>CANUEZ040000196.1:12500-40000 GCA_948099385.1 Fasciola hepatica | reverse complement strand
GGGTTAGGGTTAGGGTTAGGGTTAGGGTTAGGGTTAGGGTTAGGGTTAGGGTTAGGGTTAGGGTTAGGGTTAGGGTTAGGGTTAGGGTTAGGGTTAGGGTTAGGGTTAGGGTTAGGGTTAGGGTTAGGGTTAGGGTTAGGGTTAGGGTTAGGGTTAGGGTTAGGGTTAGGGTTAGGGTTAGGGTTAGGGTTAGGGTTAGGGTTAGGGTTAGGGTTAGGGTTAGGGTTAGGGTTAGGGTTAGGGTTAGGGTTAGGGTTAGGGTTAGGGTTAGGGTTAGGGTTAGGGTTAGGGTTAGGGTTAGGGTTAGGGTTAGGGTTAGGGTTAGGGTTAGGGTTAGGGTTAGGGTTAGGGTTAGGGTTAGGGTTAGGGTTAGGGTTAGGGTTAGGGTTAGGGTTAGGGTTAGGGTTAGGGTTAGGGTTAGGGTTAGGGTTAGGGTTAGGGTTAGGGTTAGGGTTAGGGTTAGGGTTAGGGTTAGGGTTAGGGTTAGGGTTAGGGTTAGGGTTAGGGTTAGGGTTAGGGTTAGGGTTAGGGTTAGGGTTAGGGTTAGGGTTAGGGTTAGGGTTAGGGTTAGGGTTAGGGTTAGGGTTAGGGTTAGGGTTAGGGTTAGGGTTAGGGTTAGGGTTAGGGTTAGGGTTAGGGTTAGGGTTAGGGTTAGGGTTAGGGTTAGGGTTAGGGTTAGGGTTAGGGTTAGGGTTAGGGTTAGGGTTAGGGTTAGGGTTAGGGTTAGGGTTAGGGTTAGGGTTAGGGTTAGGGTTAGGGTTAGGGTTAGGGTTAGGGTTAGGGTTAGGGTTAGGGTTAGGGTTAGGGTTAGGGTTAGGGTTAGGGTTAGGGTTAGGGTTAGGGTTAGGGTTAGGGTTAGGGTTAGGGTTAGGGTTAGGGTTAGGGTTAGGGTTAGGGTTAGGGTTAGGGTTAGGGTTAGGGTTAGGGTTAGGGTTAGGGTTAGGGTTAGGGTTAGGGTTAGGGTTAGGGTTAGGGTTAGGGTTAGGGTTAGGGTTAGGGTTAGGGTTAGGGTTAGGGTTAGGGTTAGGGTTAGGGTTAGGGTTAGGGTTAGGGTTAGGGTTAGGGTTAGGGTTAGGGTTAGGGTTAGGGTTAGGGTTAGGGTTAGGGTTAGGGTTAGGGTTAGGGTTAGGGTTAGGGTTAGGGTTAGGGTTAGGGTTAGGGTTAGGGTTAGGGTTAGGGTTAGGGTTAGGGTTAGGGTTAGGGTTAGGGTTAGGGTTAGGGTTAGGGTTAGGGTTAGGGTTAGGGTTAGGGTTAGGGTTAGGGTTAGGGTTAGGGTTAGGGTTAGGGTTAGGGTTAGGGTTAGGGTTAGGGTTAGGGTTAGGGTTAGGGTTAGGGTTAGGGTTAGGGTTAGGGTTAGGGTTAGGGTTAGGGTTAGGGTTAGGGTTAGGGTTAGGGTTAGGGTTAGGGTTAGGGTTAGGGTTAGGGTTAGGGTTAGGGTTAGGGTTAGGGTTAGGGTTAGGGTTAGGGTTAGGGTTAGGGTTAGGGTTAGGGTTAGGGTTAGGGTTAGGGTTAGGGTTAGGGTTAGGGTTAGGGTTAGGGTTAGGGTTAGGGTTAGGGTTAGGGTTAGGGTTAGGGTTAGGGTTAGGGTTAGGGTTAGGGTTAGGGTTAGGGTTAGGGTTAGGGTTAGGGTTAGGGTTAGGGTTAGGGTTAGGGTTAGGGTTAGGGTTAGGGTTAGGGTTAGGGTTAGGGTTAGGGTTAGGGTTAGGGTTAGGGTTAGGGTTAGGGTTAGGGTTAGGGTTAGGGTTAGGGTTAGGGTTAGGGTTAGGGTTAGGGTTAGGGTTAGGGTTAGGGTTAGGGTTAGGGTTAGGGTTAGGGTTAGGGTTAGGGTTAGGGTTAGGGTTAGGGTTAGGGTTAGGGTTAGGGTTAGGGTTAGGGTTAGGGTTAGGGTTAGGGTTAGGGTTAGGGTTAGGGTTAGGGTTAGGGTTAGGGTTAGGGTTAGGGTTAGGGTTAGGGTTAGGGTTAGGGTTAGGGTTAGGGTTAGGGTTAGGGTTAGGGTTAGGGTTAGGGTTAGGGTTAGGGTTAGGGTTAGGGTTAGGGTTAGGGTTAGGGTTAGGGTTAGGGTTAGGGTTAGGGTTAGGGTTAGGGTTAGGGTTAGGGTTAGGGTTAGGGTTAGGGTTAGGGTTAGGGTTAGGGTTAGGGTTAGGGTTAGGGTTAGGGTTAGGGTTAGGGTTAGGGTTAGGGTTAGGGTTAGGGTTAGGGTTAGGGTTAGGGTTAGGGTTAGGGTTAGGGTTAGGGTTAGGGTTAGGGTTAGGGTTAGGGTTAGGGTTAGGGTTAGGGTTAGGGTTAGGGTTAGGGTTAGGGTTAGGGTTAGGGTTAGGGTTAGGGTTAGGGTTAGGGTTAGGGTTAGGGTTAGGGTTAGGGTTAGGGTTAGGGTTAGGGTTAGGGTTAGGGTTAGGGTTAGGGTTAGGGTTAGGGTTAGGGTTAGGGTTAGGGTTAGGGTTAGGGTTAGGGTTAGGGTTAGGGTTAGGGTTAGGGTTAGGGTTAGGGTTAGGGTTAGGGTTAGGGTTAGGGTTAGGGTTAGGGTTAGGGTTAGGGTTAGGGTTAGGGTTAGGGTTAGGGTTAGGGTTAGGGTTAGGGTTAGGGTTAGGGTTAGGGTTAGGGTTAGGGTTAGGGTTAGGGTTAGGGTTAGGGTTAGGGTTAGGGTTAGGGTTAGGGTTAGGGTTAGGGTTAGGGTTAGGGTTAGGGTTAGGGTTAGGGTTAGGGTTAGGGTTAGGGTTAGGGTTAGGGTTAGGGTTAGGGTTAGGGTTAGGGTTAGGGTTAGGGTTAGGGTTAGGGTTAGGGTTAGGGTTAGGGTTAGGGTTAGGGTTAGGGTTAGGGTTAGGGTTAGGGTTAGGGTTAGGGTTAGGGTTAGGGTTAGGGTTAGGGTTAGGGTTAGGGTTAGGGTTAGGGTTAGGGTTAGGGTTAGGGTTAGGGTTAGGGTTAGGGTTAGGGTTAGGGTTAGGGTTAGGGTTAGGGTTAGGGTTAGGGTTAGGGTTAGGGTTAGGGTTAGGGTTAGGGTTAGGGTTAGGGTTAGGGTTAGGGTTAGGGTTAGGGTTAGGGTTAGGGTTAGGGTTAGGGTTAGGGTTAGGGTTAGGGTTAGGGTTAGGGTTAGGGTTAGGGTTAGGGTTAGGGTTAGGGTTAGGGTTAGGGTTAGGGTTAGGGTTAGGGTTAGGGTTAGGGTTAGGGTTAGGGTTAGGGTTAGGGTTAGGGTTAGGGTTAGGGTTAGGGTTAGGGTTAGGGTTAGGGTTAGGGTTAGGGTTAGGGTTAGGGTTAGGGTTAGGGTTAGGGTTAGGGTTAGGGTTAGGGTTAGGGTTAGGGTTAGGGTTAGGGTTAGGGTTAGGGTTAGGGTTAGGGTTAGGGTTAGGGTTAGGGTTAGGGTTAGGGTTAGGGTTAGGGTTAGGGTTAGGGTTAGGGTTAGGGTTAGGGTTAGGGTTAGGGTTAGGGTTAGGGTTAGGGTTAGGGTTAGGGTTAGGGTTAGGGTTAGGGTTAGGGTTAGGGTTAGGGTTAGGGTTAGGGTTAGGGTTAGGGTTAGGGTTAGGGTTAGGGTTAGGGTTAGGGTTAGGGTTAGGGTTAGGGTTAGGGTTAGGGTTAGGGTTAGGGTTAGGGTTAGGGTTAGGGTTAGGGTTAGGGTTAGGGTTAGGGTTAGGGTTAGGGTTAGGGTTAGGGTTAGGGTTAGGGTTAGGGTTAGGGTTAGGGTTAGGGTTAGGGTTAGGGTTAGGGTTAGGGTTAGGGTTAGGGTTAGGGTTAGGGTTAGGGTTAGGGTTAGGGTTAGGGTTAGGGTTAGGGTTAGGGTTAGGGTTAGGGTTAGGGTTAGGGTTAGGGTTAGGGTTAGGGTTAGGGTTAGGGTTAGGGTTAGGGTTAGGGTTAGGGTTAGGGTTAGGGTTAGGGTTAGGGTTAGGGTTAGGGTTAGGGTTAGGGTTAGGGTTAGGGTTAGGGTTAGGGTTAGGGTTAGGGTTAGGGTTAGGGTTAGGGTTAGGGTTAGGGTTAGGGTTAGGGTTAGGGTTAGGGTTAGGGTTAGGGTTAGGGTTAGGGTTAGGGTTAGGGTTAGGGTTAGGGTTAGGGTTAGGGTTAGGGTTAGGGTTAGGGTTAGGGTTAGGGTTAGGGTTAGGGTTAGGGTTAGGGTTAGGGTTAGGGTTAGGGTTAGGGTTAGGGTTAGGGTTAGGGTTAGGGTTAGGGTTAGGGTTAGGGTTAGGGTTAGGGTTAGGGTTAGGGTTAGGGTTAGGGTTAGGGTTAGGGTTAGGGTTAGGGTTAGGGTTAGGGTTAGGGTTAGGGTTAGGGTTAGGGTTAGGGTTAGGGTTAGGGTTAGGGTTAGGGTTAGGGTTAGGGTTAGGGTTAGGGTTAGGGTTAGGGTTAGGGTTAGGGTTAGGGTTAGGGTTAGGGTTAGGGTTAGGGTTAGGGTTAGGGTTAGGGTTAGGGTTAGGGTTAGGGTTAGGGTTAGGGTTAGGGTTAGGGTTAGGGTTAGGGTTAGGGTTAGGGTTAGGGTTAGGGTTAGGGTTAGGGTTAGGGTTAGGGTTAGGGTTAGGGTTAGGGTTAGGGTTAGGGTTAGGGTTAGGGTTAGGGTTAGGGTTAGGGTTAGGGTTAGGGTTAGGGTTAGGGTTAGGGTTAGGGTTAGGGTTAGGGTTAGGGTTAGGGTTAGGGTTAGGGTTAGGGTTAGGGTTAGGGTTAGGGTTAGGGTTAGGGTTAGGGTTAGGGTTAGGGTTAGGGTTAGGGTTAGGGTTAGGGTTAGGGTTAGGGTTAGGGTTAGGGTTAGGGTTAGGGTTAGGGTTAGGGTTAGGGTTAGGGTTAGGGTTAGGGTTAGGGTTAGGGTTAGGGTTAGGGTTAGGGTTAGGGTTAGGGTTAGGGTTAGGGTTAGGGTTAGGGTTAGGGTTAGGGTTAGGGTTAGGGTTAGGGTTAGGGTTAGGGTTAGGGTTAGGGTTAGGGTTAGGGTTAGGGTTAGGGTTAGGGTTAGGGTTAGGGTTAGGGTTAGGGTTAGGGTTAGGGTTAGGGTTAGGGTTAGGGTTAGGGTTAGGGTTAGGGTTAGGGTTAGGGTTAGGGTTAGGGTTAGGGTTAGGGTTAGGGTTAGGGTTAGGGTTAGGGTTAGGGTTAGGGTTAGGGTTAGGGTTAGGGTTAGGGTTAGGGTTAGGGTTAGGGTTAGGGTTAGGGTTAGGGTTAGGGTTAGGGTTAGGGTTAGGGTTAGGGTTAGGGTTAGGGTTAGGGTTAGGGTTAGGGTTAGGGTTAGGGTTAGGGTTAGGGTTAGGGTTAGGGTTAGGGTTAGGGTTAGGGTTAGGGTTAGGGTTAGGGTTAGGGTTAGGGTTAGGGTTAGGGTTAGGGTTAGGGTTAGGGTTAGGGTTAGGGTTAGGGTTAGGGTTAGGGTTAGGGTTAGGGTTAGGGTTAGGGTTAGGGTTAGGGTTAGGGTTAGGGTTAGGGTTAGGGTTAGGGTTAGGGTTAGGGTTAGGGTTAGGGTTAGGGTTAGGGTTAGGGTTAGGGTTAGGGTTAGGGTTAGGGTTAGGGTTAGGGTTAGGGTTAGGGTTAGGGTTAGGGTTAGGGTTAGGGTTAGGGTTAGGGTTAGGGTTAGGGTTAGGGTTAGGGTTAGGGTTAGGGTTAGGGTTAGGGTTAGGGTTAGGGTTAGGGTTAGGGTTAGGGTTAGGGTTAGGGTTAGGGTTAGGGTTAGGGTTAGGGTTAGGGTTAGGGTTAGGGTTAGGGTTAGGGTTAGGGTTAGGGTTAGGGTTAGGGTTAGGGTTAGGGTTAGGGTTAGGGTTAGGGTTAGGGTTAGGGTTAGGGTTAGGGTTAGGGTTAGGGTTAGGGTTAGGGTTAGGGTTAGGGTTAGGGTTAGGGTTAGGGTTAGGGTTAGGGTTAGGGTTAGGGTTAGGGTTAGGGTTAGGGTTAGGGTTAGGGTTAGGGTTAGGGTTAGGGTTAGGGTTAGGGTTAGGGTTAGGGTTAGGGTTAGGGTTAGGGTTAGGGTTAGGGTTAGGGTTAGGGTTAGGGTTAGGGTTAGGGTTAGGGTTAGGGTTAGGGTTAGGGTTAGGGTTAGGGTTAGGGTTAGGGTTAGGGTTAGGGTTAGGGTTAGGGTTAGGGTTAGGGTTAGGGTTAGGGTTAGGGTTAGGGTTAGGGTTAGGGTTAGGGTTAGGGTTAGGGTTAGGGTTAGGGTTAGGGTTAGGGTTAGGGTTAGGGTTAGGGTTAGGGTTAGGGTTAGGGTTAGGGTTAGGGTTAGGGTTAGGGTTAGGGTTAGGGTTAGGGTTAGGGTTAGGGTTAGGGTTAGGGTTAGGGTTAGGGTTAGGGTTAGGGTTAGGGTTAGGGTTAGGGTTAGGGTTAGGGTTAGGGTTAGGGTTAGGGTTAGGGTTAGGGTTAGGGTTAGGGTTAGGGTTAGGGTTAGGGTTAGGGTTAGGGTTAGGGTTAGGGTTAGGGTTAGGGTTAGGGTTAGGGTTAGGGTTAGGGTTAGGGTTAGGGTTAGGGTTAGGGTTAGGGTTAGGGTTAGGGTTAGGGTTAGGGTTAGGGTTAGGGTTAGGGTTAGGGTTAGGGTTAGGGTTAGGGTTAGGGTTAGGGTTAGGGTTAGGGTTAGGGTTAGGGTTAGGGTTAGGGTTAGGGTTAGGGTTAGGGTTAGGGTTAGGGTTAGGGTTAGGGTTAGGGTTAGGGTTAGGGTTAGGGTTAGGGTTAGGGTTAGGGTTAGGGTTAGGGTTAGGGTTAGGGTTAGGGTTAGGGTTAGGGTTAGGGTTAGGGTTAGGGTTAGGGTTAGGGTTAGGGTTAGGGTTAGGGTTAGGGTTAGGGTTAGGGTTAGGGTTAGGGTTAGGGTTAGGGTTAGGGTTAGGGTTAGGGTTAGGGTTAGGGTTAGGGTTAGGGTTAGGGTTAGGGTTAGGGTTAGGGTTAGGGTTAGGGTTAGGGTTAGGGTTAGGGTTAGGGTTAGGGTTAGGGTTAGGGTTAGGGTTAGGGTTAGGGTTAGGGTTAGGGTTAGGGTTAGGGTTAGGGTTAGGGTTAGGGTTAGGGTTAGGGTTAGGGTTAGGGTTAGGGTTAGGGTTAGGGTTAGGGTTAGGGTTAGGGTTAGGGTTAGGGTTAGGGTTAGGGTTAGGGTTAGGGTTAGGGTTAGGGTTAGGGTTAGGGTTAGGGTTAGGGTTAGGGTTAGGGTTAGGGTTAGGGTTAGGGTTAGGGTTAGGGTTAGGGTTAGGGTTAGGGTTAGGGTTAGGGTTAGGGTTAGGGTTAGGGTTAGGGTTAGGGTTAGGGTTAGGGTTAGGGTTAGGGTTAGGGTTAGGGTTAGGGTTAGGGTTAGGGTTAGGGTTAGGGTTAGGGTTAGGGTTAGGGTTAGGGTTAGGGTTAGGGTTAGGGTTAGGGTTAGGGTTAGGGTTAGGGTTAGGGTTAGGGTTAGGGTTAGGGTTAGGGTTAGGGTTAGGGTTAGGGTTAGGGTTAGGGTTAGGGTTAGGGTTAGGGTTAGGGTTAGGGTTAGGGTTAGGGTTAGGGTTAGGGTTAGGGTTAGGGTTAGGGTTAGGGTTAGGGTTAGGGTTAGGGTTAGGGTTAGGGTTAGGGTTAGGGTTAGGGTTAGGGTTAGGGTTAGGGTTAGGGTTAGGGTTAGGGTTAGGGTTAGGGTTAGGGTTAGGGTTAGGGTTAGGGTTAGGGTTAGGGTTAGGGTTAGGGTTAGGGTTAGGGTTAGGGTTAGGGTTAGGGTTAGGGTTAGGGTTAGGGTTAGGGTTAGGGTTAGGGTTAGGGTTAGGGTTAGGGTTAGGGTTAGGGTTAGGGTTAGGGTTAGGGTTAGGGTTAGGGTTAGGGTTAGGGTTAGGGTTAGGGTTAGGGTTAGGGTTAGGGTTAGGGTTAGGGTTAGGGTTAGGGTTAGGGTTAGGGTTAGGGTTAGGGTTAGGGTTAGGGTTAGGGTTAGGGTTAGGGTTAGGGTTAGGGTTAGGGTTAGGGTTAGGGTTAGGGTTAGGGTTAGGGTTAGGGTTAGGGTTAGGGTTAGGGTTAGGGTTAGGGTTAGGGTTAGGGTTAGGGTTAGGGTTAGGGTTAGGGTTAGGGTTAGGGTTAGGGTTAGGGTTAGGGTTAGGGTTAGGGTTAGGGTTAGGGTTAGGGTTAGGGTTAGGGTTAGGGTTAGGGTTAGGGTTAGGGTTAGGGTTAGGGTTAGGGTTAGGGTTAGGGTTAGGGTTAGGGTTAGGGTTAGGGTTAGGGTTAGGGTTAGGGTTAGGGTTAGGGTTAGGGTTAGGGTTAGGGTTAGGGTTAGGGTTAGGGTTAGGGTTAGGGTTAGGGTTAGGGTTAGGGTTAGGGTTAGGGTTAGGGTTAGGGTTAGGGTTAGGGTTAGGGTTAGGGTTAGGGTTAGGGTTAGGGTTAGGGTTAGGGTTAGGGTTAGGGTTAGGGTTAGGGTTAGGGTTAGGGTTAGGGTTAGGGTTAGGGTTAGGGTTAGGGTTAGGGTTAGGGTTAGGGTTAGGGTTAGGGTTAGGGTTAGGGTTAGGGTTAGGGTTAGGGTTAGGGTTAGGGTTAGGGTTAGGGTTAGGGTTAGGGTTAGGGTTAGGGTTAGGGTTAGGGTTAGGGTTAGGGTTAGGGTTAGGGTTAGGGTTAGGGTTAGGGTTAGGGTTAGGGTTAGGGTTAGGGTTAGGGTGAACCTTTACGTGCGTTCACAAATTCGTTCAATAATAAACAACACACAAACATGTAAAAATTAACAAATGAATAAACACATTTTTATAAAAAAAAAAAAAACCAAAAAAAACCCCTAAAACCTTAGGATCATATTCAGTAGTTAATTACATTTTTATAAATAAATCCAAAAAAAAAAATTATAACGAACGCCTAAACCCTTAGGATCATATTCAGTAATTACTTAAAAATTTAAAAAAAAAACCCAAAAAAAAAACATTAATAATAAACGCCTAAACCCTTAACTTCTTAATACACTACATCCCTAATGGAACATACGAAAACCAACGCCTAAACCCTTAAGCCATTAACACAATGTCTGAACCATATACCGTGGGAAGTAAATCCCTTAAACCATAACACGTGCCGTCATCCATCGCGCAGTCACACGATCCTAAAACCCTGGGAATTTTTGAATCCATGCACGCACACAAATATAAACGAGGGGGGGGGAGGTTCCCTAACTAAAACATACGAATTTCAAATACATGAAAGTTCAAATGTCACCAATAGCAACCATAACAGACCTATATAACACGCAACCTAACCGGAGATTAATCACACGCAACCTCTGCGTACAACGGCACGGGCAACCTATGTCACAGAATCCACCTCGAGAAAGGAGATACCGCCACTTCTTGTGCACATACAATAATCCGACGGAAACACCGGAGGAATTACAAGAATTACTTCAAAGGAACAACTGCAAGTATGTCTTCCAACTTGAAAGAGGACAATCTGGAACAAACCACTACCAAATATACCTACAAAGAAAACAACCCACAACCTGTAGGTTCATCAACAGATTCCTGTCCGCAGCACACATCGAGTACGCGACAAATCCTGTCGCAGCCAGAAGATATTGCCAAAAAATTGATACAAGAATTGACGGCCCGTGGACTAATATTGCAACCACAACAACGACGAAGAAAAAAAGACGCAATACAGAGGACGACATTAATCAGATTATACAGGAATATCGAGCGGGGAATACTTTACAATCCGTCGCCCTTAACCATACACTCATATTCACCAAGCACTTCAACAACATACTGCGCACCATCGACCTCATCTTCCATAGTGAAGAGAGACAACAGAAGACGGAAGTCTGGTGGATTTGGGGGCCTACGGGCATCGGCAAGACAACTACTGCTAAGAATCAAGCAAAGGATGGTACCATATACTGGAAAAATAACACCATATGGTGGGATTACTACAGACAGGAAGATACCGTCATAATTGATGACTACGATGGCGAGTGGGGAATCGCTTACCTACTACGACTATGTGACAGATACCCTTTCATGGTTCAATGTAAAGGAGGAACCAAACATTTCAACTCAAAGAATTTAATTTTTACATCAAACAATCCAATAGAACAGTACTACGGATTCTACACCTCCCAGTTACCGGCATTACTAAGAAGAATTGAACACGTGATACATATGGAATAAAGATTTCTGTATTTCTCATAATACAATTTTTCATTATAACTTTAAACCGTGTTCTTTTCACATAATCATATTATGGGACTGGTTAAGCAATTTTGCGGTCTCGGAATTGAATGAATACAGATATATTTAGAACGCCGCACCGATTAGTCTTCGATTTGAAGTCATCCGTAAGATTTACTAGTTTACAGAATAATCCATAGTGAGGCTTAGAAGTATCTGACAACCACGGATTACGTTGCGCAGGAACACCATCCTGACCACTATCGACCCAAAGAGTACGTCGATTCAATTCAAAATCCTTTGTAACCAACAATTCACGATAACGACTCTTCAGACGTAATTGATTAGCACTGACGTCTGGGTTGAACTCATTCGCAGTAGCCACAGGAATAATACCAAGACGTACACAAGCTTCATCCAACTTAGCAAACTGAGCATAACCACCTCGAACATCCGATCGATACAATACTTTAATACCAGAAATACGATACGAACGATACAACTCAAACATCCGTTTAGCTTGTTCAAAGTCATCCAAACGAGTTGAAATAACAAAAGCCTCCGTATCCACCGACACAACCTTCGTGAAAAGAAATTTATGACACACATATCGAGAACACCGCTTATACAACTTTCGACAATATCCATTTCCATTGCCACACCGACCATAACAACGACAGGAACCGTTTCCTCTATAGAAAAACCGTTTCCACCGACGTGGACGCCATCGACGAATTCGAAGAGTCCGACGCTTCCAAAACCACGGGTACTGACGACTCGGACGAACAATATTCATTTAGAAATTGATAACAAAAATCACGAGTTAAAGTCAAACGATCAATGGTACGTTGAATTTCACTAATCGCCGAACGCAATCGAGGTCCGTTATCCCCGCAACAAATCTTTATGGGTATACCTTGTAGATGCTCTTCCCAACGACGCAAAACTGGTTCAACACTGCTATACAAATTCCGAATCTTAGGCCAAGCCAAACAACCTTCGTGAACCATCAGACAGTACACTTTAAAAGTGATTCACCACAAACTCTCATTTATATACTTTTTAGCATTCACGAACACAAAAAAATTGAAACAGTATTTCATTTAAACAAATAAAACCATTTGCAACCTTTAAAAACATAAAAAAAACCGAAGGAATGCAAAAAAACCAATTGGCACAGGCACAACTTTTTTTTGTGCCATGATAACCAAATACTCGATTCTGATTGGTCAGTTGCCAAATATGGCAACCGCTAGACCAATCAGATTGCAGAACGGGCTGGCACAGGGCACAGCCGTTTTTCTGTAATAGTATATACAAGAAAAACGGCTGGCATGGCGAGGATGTTGAACGACCGTAAGTTTTAGGGTTAGGGTTAGGGTTAGGGTTAGGGTTAGGTTTAGGGTTAGGGTTAGGGTTAGGGTTAGGGTTAGGGTTAGGGTTAGGGTTAGGGTTAGGGTTAGGGTTAGGGTTAGGGTTAGGGTTAGGGTTAGGGTTAGGGTTAGGGTTAGGGTTAGGGTTAGGGTTAGGGTTAGGGTTAGGGTTAGGGTTAGGGTTAGGGTTAGGGTTAGGGTTAGGGTTAGGGTTAGGGTTAGGGTTAGGGTTAGGGTTAGGGTTAGGGTTAGGGTTAGGGTTAGGGTTAGGGTTAGGGTTAGGGTTAGGGTTAGGGTTAGGGTTAGGGTTAGGGTTAGGGTTAGGGTTAGGGTTAGGGTTAGGGTTAGGGTTAGGGTTAGGGTTAGGGTTAGGGTTAGGGTTAGGGTTAGGGTTAGGGTTAGGGTTAGGGTTAGGGTTAGGGTTAGGGTTAGGGTTAGGGTTAGGGTTAGGGTTAGGGTTAGGGTTAGGGTTAGGGTGAACCTTTACGTGCGTTCACAAATTCGTTCAATAATAAACAACACACAAACATGTAAAAATTAACAAATGAATAAACACATTTTTATAAAAAAAAAAAAAACCAAAAAAAACCCCTAAAACCTTAGGATCATATTCAGTAGTTAATTACATTTTCATAAATAAATCCAAAAAAAAAATATAACGAACGCCTAAACCCTTAGGATCATATTCAGTAATTACTTAAAAATTTAAAAAAAAAACCCAAAAAAAAACATTAATAATAAACGCCTAAACCCTTAACTTCTAAATACACTACATCCCTAATGGAACATACGAAAACCAACGCCTAAACCCTTAAGCCATTAACACAATGTCTGAACCATATACCGTGGGAAGTAAATCCCTTAAACCATAACACGTGCCGTCATCCATCGCGCAGTCACACGATCCTAAAACCCTGGGAATTTTTGAATCCATGCACGCACACAAATATAAACGAGGGGGGGGGAGGTTCCCTAACTAAAACATACGAATTTCAAATACATGAAAGTTCAAATGTCACCAATAGCAACCATAACAGACCTATATAACACGCAACCTAACCGGAGATTAATCACACGCAACCTCTGCGTACAACGGCACGGGCAACCTATGTCACAGAATCCACCTCGAGAAAGGAGATACCGCCACTTCTTGTGCACATACAATAATCCGACGGAAACACCGGAGGAATTACAAGAATTACTTCAAAGGAACAACTGCAAGTATGTCTTCCAACTTGAAAGAGGACAATCTGGAACAAACCACTACCAAATATACCTACAAAGAAAACAACCCACAACCTGTAGGTTCATCAACAGATTCCTGTCCGCAGCACACATCGAGTACGCGACAAATCCTGTCGCAGCCAGAAGATATTGCCAAAAAATTGATACAAGAATTGACGGCCCGTGGACTAATATTGCAACCACAACAACGACGAAGAAAAAAAGACGCAATACAGAGGACGACATTAATCAGATTATACAGGAATATCGAGCGGGGAATACTTTACAATCCGTCGCCCTTAACCATACACTCATATTCACCAAGCACTTCAACAACATACTGCGCACCATCGACCTCATCTTCCATAGTGAAGAGAGACAACAGAAGACGGAAGTCTGGTGGATTTGGGGGCCTACGGGCATCGGCAAGACAACTACTGCTAAGAATCAAGCAAAGGATGGTACCATATACTGGAAAAATAACACCATATGGTGGGATTACTACAGACAGGAAGATACCGTCATAATTGATGACTACGATGGCGAGTGGGGAATCGCTTACCTACTACGACTATGTGACAGATACCCTTTCATGGTTCAATGTAAAGGAGGAACCAAACATTTCAACTCAAAGAATTTAATTTTTACATCAAACAATCCAATAGAACAGTACTACGGATTCTACACCTCCCAGTTACCGGCATTACTAAGAAGAATTGAACACGTGATACATATGGAATAAAGATTTCTGTATTTCTCATAATACAATTTTTCATTATAACTTTAAACCGTGTTCTTTTCACATAATCATATTATGGGACTGGTTAAGCAATTTTGCGGTCTCGGAATTGAATGAATACAGATATATTTAGAACGCCGCACCGATTAGTCTTCGATTTGAAGTCATCCGTAAGATTTACTAGTTTACAGAATAATCCATAGTGAGGCTTAGAAGTATCTGACAACCACGGATTACGTTGCGCAGGAACACCATCCTGACCACTATCGACCCAAAGAGTACGTCGATTCAATTCAAAATCCTTTGTAACCAACAATTCACGATAACGACTCTTCAGACGTAATTGATTAGCACTGACGTCTGGGTTGAACTCATTCGCAGTAGCCACAGGAATAATACCAAGACGTACACAAGCTTCATCCAACTTAGCAAACTGAGCATAACCACCTCGAACATCCGATCGATACAATACTTTAATACCAGAAATACGATACGAACGATACAACTCAAACATCCGTTTAGCTTGTTCAAAGTCATCCAAACGAGTTGAAATAACAAAAGCCTCCGTATCCACCGACACAACCTTCGTGAAAAGAAATTTATGACACACATATCGAGAACACCGCTTATACAACTTTCGACAATATCCATTTCCATTGCCACACCGACCATAACAACGACAGGAACCGTTTCCTCTATAGAAAAACCGTTTCCACCGACGTGGACGCCATCGACGAATTCGAAGAGTCCGACGCTTCCAAAACCACGGGTACTGACGACTCGGACGAACAATATTCATTTAGAAATTGATAACAAAAATCACGAGTTAAAGTCAAACGATCAATGGTACGTTGAATTTCACTAATCGCCGAACGCAATCGAGGTCCGTTATCCCCGCAACAAATCTTTATGGGTATACCTTGTAGATGCTCTTCCCAACGACGCAAAACTGGTTCAACACTGCTATACAAATTCCGAATCTTAGGCCAAGCCAAACAACCTTCGTGAACCATCAGACAGTACACTTTAAAAGTGATTCACCACAAACTCTCATTTATATACTTTTTAGCATTCACGAACACAAAAAAATTGAAACAGTATTTCATTTAAACAAATAAAACCATTTGCAACCTTTAAAAACATAAAAAAAACCGAAGGAATGCAAAAAAACCAATTGGCACAGGCACAACTTTTTTTTGTGCCATGATAACCAAATACTCGATTCTGATTGGTCAGTTGCCAAATATGGCAACCGCTAGACCAATCAGATTGCAGAACGGGCTGGCACAGGGCACAGCCGTTTTTCTGTAATAGTATATACAAGAAAAACGGCTGGCATGGCGAGGATGTTGAACGACCGTAAGTTTTAGGGTTAGGGTTAGGGTTAGGGTTAGGGTTAGGTTTAGGGTTAGGGTTAGGGTTAGGGTTAGGGTTAGGGTTAGGGTTAGGGTTAGGGTTAGGGTTAGGGTTAGGGTTAGGGTTAGGGTTAGGGTTAGGGTTAGGGTTAGGGTTAGGGTTAGGGTTAGGGTTAGGGTTAGGGTTAGGGTTAGGGTTAGGGTTAGGGTTAGGGTTAGGGTTAGGGTTAGGGTTAGGGTTAGGGTTAGGGTTAGGGTTAGGGTTAGGGTTAGGGTTAGGGTTAGGGTTAGGGTTAGGGTTAGGGTTAGGGTTAGGGTTAGGGTTAGGGTTAGGGTTAGGGTTAGGGTTAGGGTTAGGGTTAGGGTTAGGGTTAGGGTTAGGGTTAGGGTTAGGGTTAGGGTTAGGGTTAGGGTTAGGGTTAGGGTTAGGGTTAGGGTTAGGGTTAGGGTTAGGGTTAGGGTTAGGGTTAGGGTTAGGGTTAGGGTTAGGGTTAGGGTTAGGGTTAGGGTTAGGGTTAGGGTTAGGGTTAGGGTTAGGGTTAGGGTTAGGGTTAGGGTTAGGGTTAGGGTTAGGGTTAGGGTTAGGGTTAGGGTTAGGGTTAGGGTTAGGGTTAGGGTTAGGGTTAGGGTTAGGGTTAGGGTTAGGGTTAGGGTTAGGGTTAGGGTTAGGGTTAGGGTTAGGGTTAGGGTTAGGGTTAGGGTTAGGGTTAGGGTTAGGGTTAGGGTTAGGGTTAGGGTTAGGGTTAGGGTTAGGGTTAGGGTTAGGGTTAGGGTTAGGGTTAGGGTTAGGGTTAGGGTTAGGGTTAGGGTTAGGGTTAGGGTTAGGGTTAGGGTTAGGGTTAGGGTTAGGGTTAGGGTTAGGGTTAGGGTTAGGGTTAGGGTTAGGGTTAGGGTTAGGGTTAGGGTTAGGGTTAGGGTTAGGGTTAGGGTTAGGGTTAGGGTTAGGGTTAGGGTTAGGGTTAGGGTTAGGGTTAGGGTTAGGGTTAGGGTTAGGGTTAGGGTTAGGGTTAGGGTTAGGGTTAGGGTTAGGGTTAGGGTTAGGGTTAGGGTTAGGGTTAGGGTTAGGGTTAGGGTTAGGGTTAGGGTTAGGGTTAGGGTTAGGGTTAGGGTTAGGGTTAGGGTGAACCTTTACGTGCGTTCACAAATTCGTTCAATAATAAACAACACACAAACATGTAAAAATTAACAAATGAATAAACACATTTTTATAAAAAAAAAAAAAACCAAAAAAAACCCCTAAAACCTTAGGATCATATTCAGTAGTTAATTACATTTTTATAAATAAATCCAAAAAAAAAAATTATAACGAACGCCTAAACCCTTAGGATCATATTCAGTAATTACTTAAAAATTTAAAAAAAAAACCCAAAAAAAAAACATTAATAATAAACGCCTAAACCCTTAACTTCTTAATACACTACATCCCTAATGGAACATACGAAAACCAACGCCTAAACCCTTAAGCCATTAACACAATGTCTGAACCATATACCGTGGGAAGTAAATCCCTTAAACCATAACACGTGCCGTCATCCATCGCGCAGTCACACGATCCTAAAACCCTGGGAATTTTTGAATCCATGCACGCACACAAATATAAACGAGGGGGGGGGAGGTTCCCTAACTAAAACATACGAATTTCAAATACATGAAAGTTCAAATGTCACCAATAGCAACCATAACAGACCTATATAACACGCAACCTAACCGGAGATTAATCACACGCAACCTCTGCGTACAACGGCACGGGCAACCTATGTCACAGAATCCACCTCGAGAAAGGAGATACCGCCACTTCTTGTGCACATACAATAATCCGACGGAAACACCGGAGGAATTACAAGAATTACTTCAAAGGAACAACTGCAAGTATGTCTTCCAACTTGAAAGAGGACAATCTGGAACAAACCACTACCAAATATACCTACAAAGAAAACAACCCACAACCTGTAGGTTCATCAACAGATTCCTGTCCGCAGCACACATCGAGTACGCGACAAATCCTGTCGCAGCCAGAAGATATTGCCAAAAAATTGATACAAGAATTGACGGCCCGTGGACTAATATTGCAACCACAACAACGACGAAGAAAAAAAGACGCAATACAGAGGACGACATTAATCAGATTATACAGGAATATCGAGCGGGGAATACTTTACAATCCGTCGCCCTTAACCATACACTCATATTCACCAAGCACTTCAACAACATACTGCGCACCATCGACCTCATCTTCCATAGTGAAGAGAGACAACAGAAGACGGAAGTCTGGTGGATTTGGGGGCCTACGGGCATCGGCAAGACAACTACTGCTAAGAATCAAGCAAAGGATGGTACCATATACTGGAAAAATAACACCATATGGTGGGATTACTACAGACAGGAAGATACCGTCATAATTGATGACTACGATGGCGAGTGGGGAATCGCTTACCTACTACGACTATGTGACAGATACCCTTTCATGGTTCAATGTAAAGGAGGAACCAAACATTTCAACTCAAAGAATTTAATTTTTACATCAAACAATCCAATAGAACAGTACTACGGATTCTACACCTCCCAGTTACCGGCATTACTAAGAAGAATTGAACACGTGATACATATGGAATAAAGATTTCTGTATTTCTCATAATACAATTTTTCATTATAACTTTAAACCGTGTTCTTTTCACATAATCATATTATGGGACTGGTTAAGCAATTTTGCGGTCTCGGAATTGAATGAATACAGATATATTTAGAACGCCGCACCGATTAGTCTTCGATTTGAAGTCATCCGTAAGATTTACTAGTTTACAGAATAATCCATAGTGAGGCTTAGAAGTATCTGACAACCACGGATTACGTTGCGCAGGAACACCATCCTGACCACTATCGACCCAAAGAGTACGTCGATTCAATTCAAAATCCTTTGTAACCAACAATTCACGATAACGACTCTTCAGACGTAATTGATTAGCACTGACGTCTGGGTTGAACTCATTCGCAGTAGCCACAGGAATAATACCAAGACGTACACAAGCTTCATCCAACTTAGCAAACTGAGCATAACCACCTCGAACATCCGATCGATACAATACTTTAATACCAGAAATACGATACGAACGATACAACTCAAACATCCGTTTAGCTTGTTCAAAGTCATCCAAACGAGTTGAAATAACAAAAGCCTCCGTATCCACCGACACAACCTTCGTGAAAAGAAATTTATGACACACATATCGAGAACACCGCTTATACAACTTTCGACAATATCCATTTCCATTGCCACACCGACCATAACAACGACAGGAACCGTTTCCTCTATAGAAAAACCGTTTCCACCGACGTGGACGCCATCGACGAATTCGAAGAGTCCGACGCTTCCAAAACCACGGGTACTGACGACTCGGACGAACAATATTCATTTAGAAATTGATAACAAAAATCACGAGTTAAAGTCAAACGATCAATGGTACGTTGAATTTCACTAATCGCCGAACGCAATCGAGGTCCGTTATCCCCGCAACAAATCTTTATGGGTATACCTTGTAGATGCTCTTCCCAACGACGCAAAACTGGTTCAACACTGCTATACAAATTCCGAATCTTAGGCCAAGCCAAACAACCTTCGTGAACCATCAGACAGTACACTTTAAAAGTGATTCACCACAAACTCTCATTTATATACTTTTTAGCATTCACGAACACAAAAAAATTGAAACAGTATTTCATTTAAACAAATAAAACCATTTGCAACCTTTAAAAACATAAAAAAAACCGAAGGAATGCAAAAAAACCAATTGGCACAGGCACAACTTTTTTTTGTGCCATGATAACCAAATACTCGATTCTGATTGGTCAGTTGCCAAATATGGCAACCGCTAGACCAATCAGATTGCAGAACGGGCTGGCACAGGGCACAGCCGTTTTTCTGTAATAGTATATACAAGAAAAACGGCTGGCATGGCGAGGATGTTGAACGACCGTAAGTTTTAGGGTTAGGGTTAGGGTTAGGGTTAGGGTTAGGTTTAGGGTTAGGGTTAGGGTTAGGGTTAGGGTTAGGGTTAGGGTTAGGGTTAGGGTTAGGGTTAGGGTTAGGGTTAGGGTTAGGGTTAGGGTTAGGGTTAGGGTTAGGGTTAGGGTTAGGGTTAGGGTTAGGGTTAGGGTTAGGGTTAGGGTTAGGGTTAGGGTTAGGGTTAGGGTTAGGGTTAGGGTTAGGGTTAGGGTTAGGGTTAGGGTTAGGGTTAGGGTTAGGGTTAGGGTTAGGGTTAGGGTTAGGGTTAGGGTTAGGGTTAGGGTTAGGGTTAGGGTTAGGGTTAGGGTTAGGGTTAGGGTTAGGGTTAGGGTTAGGGTTAGGGTTAGGGTTAGGGTTAGGGTTAGGGTTAGGGTTAGGGTTAGGGTTAGGGTTAGGGTTAGGGTTAGGGTTAGGGTTAGGGTTAGGGTTAGGGTTAGGGTTAGGGTTAGGGTTAGGGTTAGGGTTAGGGTTAGGGTTAGGGTTAGGGTTAGGGTTAGGGTTAGGGTTAGGGTTAGGGTTAGGGTTAGGGTTAGGGTTAGGGTTAGGGTTAGGGTTAGGGTTAGGGTTAGGGTTAGGGTTAGGGTTAGGGTTAGGGTTAGGGTTAGGGTTAGGGTTAGGGTTAGGGTTAGGGTTAGGGTTAGGGTTAGGGTTAGGGTTAGGGTTAGGGTTAGGGTTAGGGTTAGGGTTAGGGTTAGGGTTAGGGTTAGGGTTAGGGTTAGGGTTAGGGTTAGGGTTAGGGTTAGGGTTAGGGTTAGGGTTAGGGTTAGGGTTAGGGTTAGGGTTAGGGTTAGGGTTAGGGTTAGGGTTAGGGTTAGGGTTAGGGTTAGGGTTAGGGTTAGGGTTAGGGTTAGGGTTAGGGTTAGGGTTAGGGTTAGGGTTAGGGTTAGGGTTAGGGTTAGGGTTAGGGTTAGGGTTAGGGTTAGGGTTAGGGTTAGGGTTAGGGTTAGGGTTAGGGTTAGGGTTAGGGTTAGGGTTAGGGTTAGGGTTAGGGTTAGGGTTAGGGTTAGGGTTAGGGTTAGGGTTAGGGTTAGGGTTAGGGTTAGGGTTAGGGTTAGGGTTAGGGTTAGGGTTAGGGTTAGGGTTAGGGTTAGGGTTAGGGTTAGGGTTAGGGTTAGGGTTAGGGTTAGGGTTAGGGTTAGGGTTAGGGTTAGGGTTAGGGTTAGGGTTAGGGTTAGGGTTAGGGTTAGGGTTAGGGTTAGGGTTAGGGTTAGGGTTAGGGTTAGGGTTAGGGTTAGGGTTAGGGTTAGGGTTAGGGTTAGGGTTAGGGTTAGGGTTAGGGTTAGGGTTAGGGTTAGGGTTAGGGTTAGGGTTAGGGTTAGGGTTAGGGTTAGGGTTAGGGTTAGGGTTAGGGTTAGGGTTAGGGTTAGGGTTAGGGTTAGGGTTAGGGTTAGGGTTAGGGTTAGGGTTAGGGTTAGGGTTAGGGTTAGGGTTAGGGTTAGGGTTAGGGTTAGGGTTAGGGTTAGGGTTAGGGTTAGGGTTAGGGTTAGGGTTAGGGTTAGGGTTAGGGTTAGGGTTAGGGTTAGGGTTAGGGTTAGGGTTAGGGTTAGGGTTAGGGTTAGGGTTAGGGTTAGGGTTAGGGTTAGGGTTAGGGTTAGGGTTAGGGTTAGGGTTAGGGTTAGGGTTAGGGTTAGGGTTAGGGTTAGGGTTAGGGTTAGGGTTAGGGTTAGGGTTAGGGTTAGGGTTAGGGTTAGGGTTAGGGTTAGGGTTAGGGTTAGGGTTAGGGTTAGGGTTAGGGTTAGGGTTAGGGTTAGGGTTAGGGTTAGGGTTAGGGTTAGGGTTAGGGTTAGGGTTAGGGTTAGGGTTAGGGTTAGGGTTAGGGTTAGGGTTAGGGTTAGGGTTAGGGTTAGGGTTAGGGTTAGGGTTAGGGTTAGGGTTAGGGTTAGGGTTAGGGTTAGGGTTAGGGTTAGGGTTAGGGTTAGGGTTAGGGTTAGGGTTAGGGTTAGGGTTAGGGTTAGGGTTAGGGTTAGGGTTAGGGTTAGGGTTAGGGTTAGGGTTAGGGTTAGGGTTAGGGTTAGGGTTAGGGTTAGGGTTAGGGTTAGGGTTAGGGTTAGGGTTAGGGTTAGGGTTAGGGTTAGGGTTAGGGTTAGGGTTAGGGTTAGGGTTAGGGTTAGGGTTAGGGTTAGGGTTAGGGTTAGGGTTAGGGTTAGGGTTAGGGTTAGGGTTAGGGTTAGGGTTAGGGTTAGGGTTAGGGTTAGGGTTAGGGTTAGGGTTAGGGTTAGGGTTAGGGTTAGGGTTAGGGTTAGGGTTAGGGTTAGGGTTAGGGTTAGGGTTAGGGTTAGGGTTAGGGTTAGGGTTAGGGTTAGGGTTAGGGTTAGGGTTAGGGTTAGGGTTAGGGTTAGGGTTAGGGTTAGGGTTAGGGTTAGGGTTAGGGTTAGGGTTAGGGTTAGGGTTAGGGTTAGGGTTAGGGTTAGGGTTAGGGTTAGGGTTAGGGTTAGGGTTAGGGTTAGGGTTAGGGTTAGGGTTAGGGTTAGGGTTAGGGTTAGGGTTAGGGTTAGGGTTAGGGTTAGGGTTAGGGTTAGGGTTAGGGTTAGGGTTAGGGTTAGGGTTAGGGTTAGGGTTAGGGTTAGGGTTAGGGTTAGGGTTAGGGTTAGGGTTAGGGTTAGGGTTAGGGTTAGGGTTAGGGTTAGGGTTAGGGTTAGGGTTAGGGTTAGGGTTAGGGTTAGGGTTAGGGTTAGGGTTAGGGTTAGGGTTAGGGTTAGGGTTAGGGTTAGGGTTAGGGTTAGGGTTAGGGTTAGGGTTAGGGTTAGGGTTAGGGTTAGGGTTAGGGTTAGGGTTAGGGTTAGGGTTAGGGTTAGGGTTAGGGTTAGGGTTAGGGTTAGGGTTAGGGTTAGGGTTAGGGTTAGGGTTAGGGTTAGGGTTAGGGTTAGGGTTAGGGTTAGGGTTAGGGTTAGGGTTAGGGTTAGGGTTAGGGTTAGGGTTAGGGTTAGGGTTAGGGTTAGGGTTAGGGTTAGGGTTAGGGTTAGGGTTAGGGTTAGGGTTAGGGTTAGGGTTAGGGTTAGGGTTAGGGTTAGGGTTAGGGTTAGGGTTAGGGTTAGGGTTAGGGTTAGGGTTAGGGTTAGGGTTAGGGTTAGGGTTAGGGTTAGGGTTAGGGTTAGGGTTAGGGTTAGGGTTAGGGTTAGGGTTAGGGTTAGGGTTAGGGTTAGGGTTAGGGTTAGGGTTAGGGTTAGGGTTAGGGTTAGGGTTAGGGTTAGGGTTAGGGTTAGGGTTAGGGTTAGGGTTAGGGTTAGGGTTAGGGTTAGGGTTAGGGTTAGGGTTAGGGTTAGGGTTAGGGTTAGGGTTAGGGTTAGGGTTAGGGTTAGGGTTAGGGTTAGGGTTAGGGTTAGGGTTAGGGTTAGGGTTAGGGTTAGGGTTAGGGTTAGGGTTAGGGTTAGGGTTAGGGTTAGGGTTAGGGTTAGGGTTAGGGTTAGGGTTAGGGTTAGGGTTAGGGTTAGGGTTAGGGTTAGGGTTAGGGTTAGGGTTAGGGTTAGGGTTAGGGTTAGGGTTAGGGTTAGGGTTAGGGTTAGGGTTAGGGTTAGGGTTAGGGTTAGGGTTAGGGTTAGGGTTAGGGTTAGGGTTAGGGTTAGGGTTAGGGTTAGGGTTAGGGTTAGGGTTAGGGTTAGGGTTAGGGTTAGGGTTAGGGTTAGGGTTAGGGTTAGGGTTAGGGTTAGGGTTAGGGTTAGGGTTAGGGTTAGGGTTAGGGTTAGGGTTAGGGTTAGGGTTAGGGTTAGGGTTAGGGTTAGGGTTAGGGTTAGGGTTAGGGTTAGGGTTAGGGTTAGGGTTAGGGTTAGGGTTAGGGTTAGGGTTAGGGTTAGGGTTAGGGTTAGGGTTAGGGTTAGGGTTAGGGTTAGGGTTAGGGTTAGGGTTAGGGTTAGGGTTAGGGTTAGGGTTAGGGTTAGGGTTAGGGTTAGGGTTAGGGTTAGGGTTAGGGTTAGGGTTAGGGTTAGGGTTAGGGTTAGGGTTAGGGTTAGGGTTAGGGTTAGGGTTAGGGTTAGGGTTAGGGTTAGGGTTAGGGTTAGGGTTAGGGTTAGGGTTAGGGTTAGGGTTAGGGTTAGGGTTAGGGTTAGGGTTAGGGTTAGGGTTAGGGTTAGGGTTAGGGTTAGGGTTAGGGTTAGGGTTAGGGTTAGGGTTAGGGTTAGGGTTAGGGTTAGGGTTAGGGTTAGGGTTAGGGTTAGGGTTAGGGTTAGGGTTAGGGTTAGGGTTAGGGTTAGGGTTAGGGTTAGGGTTAGGGTTAGGGTTAGGGTTAGGGTTAGGGTTAGGGTTAGGGTTAGGGTTAGGGTTAGGGTTAGGGTTAGGGTTAGGGTTAGGGTTAGGGTTAGGGTTAGGGTTAGGGTTAGGGTTAGGGTTAGGGTTAGGGTTAGGGTTAGGGTTAGGGTTAGGGTTAGGGTTAGGGTTAGGGTTAGGGTTAGGGTTAGGGTTAGGGTTAGGGTTAGGGTTAGGGTTAGGGTTAGGGTTAGGGTTAGGGTTAGGGTTAGGGTTAGGGTTAGGGTTAGGGTTAGGGTTAGGGTTAGGGTTAGGGTTAGGGTTAGGGTTAGGGTTAGGGTTAGGGTTAGGGTTAGGGTTAGGGTTAGGGTTAGGGTTAGGGTTAGGGTTAGGGTTAGGGTTAGGGTTAGGGTTAGGGTTAGGGTTAGGGTTAGGGTTAGGGTTAGGGTTAGGGTTAGGGTTAGGGTTAGGGTTAGGGTTAGGGTTAGGGTTAGGGTTAGGGTTAGGGTTAGGGTTAGGGTTAGGGTTAGGGTTAGGGTTAGGGTTAGGGTTAGGGTTAGGGTTAGGGTTAGGGTTAGGGTTAGGGTTAGGGTTAGGGTTAGGGTTAGGGTTAGGGTTAGGGTTAGGGTTAGGGTTAGGGTTAGGGTTAGGGTTAGGGTTAGGGTTAGGGTTAGGGTTAGGGTTAGGGTTAGGGTTAGGGTTAGGGTTAGGGTTAGGGTTAGGGTTAGGGTTAGGGTTAGGGTTAGGGTTAGGGTTAGGGTTAGGGTTAGGGTTAGGGTTAGGGTTAGGGTTAGGGTTAGGGTTAGGGTTAGGGTTAGGGTTAGGGTTAGGGTTAGGGTTAGGGTTAGGGTTAGGGTTAGGGTTAGGGTTAGGGTTAGGGTTAGGGTTAGGGTTAGGGTTAGGGTTAGGGTTAGGGTTAGGGTTAGGGTTAGGGTTAGGGTTAGGGTTAGGGTTAGGGTTAGGGTTAGGGTTAGGGTTAGGGTTAGGGTTAGGGTTAGGGTTAGGGTTAGGGTTAGGGTTAGGGTTAGGGTTAGGGTTAGGGTTAGGGTTAGGGTTAGGGTTAGGGTTAGGGTTAGGGTTAGGGTTAGGGTTAGGGTTAGGGTTAGGGTTAGGGTTAGGGTTAGGGTTAGGGTTAGGGTTAGGGTTAGGGTTAGGGTTAGGGTTAGGGTTAGGGTTAGGGTTAGGGTTAGGGTTAGGGTTAGGGTTAGGGTTAGGGTTAGGGTTAGGGTTAGGGTTAGGGTTAGGGTTAGGGTTAGGGTTAGGGTTAGGGTTAGGGTTAGGGTTAGGGTTAGGGTTAGGGTTAGGGTTAGGGTTAGGGTTAGGGTTAGGGTTAGGGTTAGGGTTAGGGTTAGGGTTAGGGTTAGGGTTAGGGTTAGGGTTAGGGTTAGGGTTAGGGTTAGGGTTAGGGTTAGGGTTAGGGTTAGGGTTAGGGTTAGGGTTAGGGTTAGGGTTAGGGTTAGGGTTAGGGTTAGGGTTAGGGTTAGGGTTAGGGTTAGGGTTAGGGTTAGGGTTAGGGTTAGGGTTAGGGTTAGGGTTAGGGTTAGGGTTAGGGTTAGGGTTAGGGTTAGGGTTAGGGTTAGGGTTAGGGTTAGGGTTAGGGTTAGGGTTAGGGTTAGGGTTAGGGTTAGGGTTAGGGTTAGGGTTAGGGTTAGGGTTAGGGTTAGGGTTAGGGTTAGGGTTAGGGTTAGGGTTAGGGTTAGGGTTAGGGTTAGGGTTAGGGTTAGGGTTAGGGTTAGGGTTAGGGTTAGGGTTAGGGTTAGGGTTAGGGTTAGGGTTAGGGTTAGGGTTAGGGTTAGGGTTAGGGTTAGGGTTAGGGTTAGGGTTAGGGTTAGGGTTAGGGTTAGGGTTAGGGTTAGGGTTAGGGTTAGGGTTAGGGTTAGGGTTAGGGTTAGGGTTAGGGTTAGGGTTAGGGTTAGGGTTAGGGTTAGGGTTAGGGTTAGGGTTAGGGTTAGGGTTAGGGTTAGGGTTAGGGTTAGGGTTAGGGTTAGGGTTAGGGTTAGGGTTAGGGTTAGGGTTAGGGTTAGGGTTAGGGTTAGGGTTAGGGTTAGGGTTAGGGTTAGGGTTAGGGTTAGGGTTAGGGTTAGGGTTAGGGTTAGGGTTAGGGTTAGGGTTAGGGTTAGGGTTAGGGTTAGGGTTAGGGTTAGGGTTAGGGTTAGGGTTAGGGTTAGGGTTAGGGTTAGGGTTAGGGTTAGGGTTAGGGTTAGGGTTAGGGTTAGGGTTAGGTTAGGGTTAGGGTTAGGGTTAGGGTTAGGGTTAGGGTTAGGGTTAGGGTTAGGGTTAGGGTTAGGGTTAGGGTTAGGGTTAGGGTTAGGGTTAGGGTTAGGGTTAGGGTTAGGGTTAGGGTTAGGGTTAGGGTTAGGGTTAGGGTTAGGGTTAGGGTTAGGGTTAGGGTTAGGGTTAGGGTTAGGGTTAGGGTTAGGGTTAGGGTTAGGGTTAGGGTTAGGGTTAGGGTTAGGGTTAGGGTTAGGGTTAGGGTTAGGGTTAGGGTTAGGGTTAGGGTTAGGGTTAGGGTTAGGGTTAGGGTTAGGGTTAGGGTTAGGGTTAGGGTTAGGGTTAGGGTTAGGGTTAGGGTTAGGGTTAGGGTTAGGGTTAGGGTTAGGTTAGGGTTAGGGTTAGGGTTAGGGTTAGGGTTAGGGTTAGGGTTAGGGTTAGGGTTAGGGTTAGGGTTAGGGTTAGGGTTAGGGTTAGGGTTAGGGTTAGGGTTAGGGTTAGGGTTAGGGTTAGGGTTAGGGTTAGGGTTAGGGTTAGGGTTAGGGTTAGGGTTAGGGTTAGGGTTAGGGTTAGGGTTAGGGTTAGGGTTAGGGTTAGGGTTAGGGTTAGGGTTAGGGTTAGGGTTAGGGTTAGGGTTAGGGTTAGGGTTAGGGTTAGGGTTAGGGTTAGGGTTAGGGTTAGGGTTAGGGTTAGGGTTAGGGTTAGGGTTAGGGTTAGGGTTAGGGTTAGGGTTAGGGTTAGGGTTAGGGTTAGGGTTAGGGTTAGGGTTAGGGTTAGGGTTAGGGTTAGGGTTAGGGTTAGGGTTAGGGTTAGGGTTAGGGTTAGGGTTAGGGTTAGGGTTAGGGTTAGGGTTAGGGTTAGGGTTAGGGTTAGGGTTAGGGTTAGGGTTAGGGTTAGGGTTAGGGTTAGGGTTAGGGTTAGGGTTAGGGTTAGGGTTAGGGTTAGGGTTAGGGTTAGGGTTAGGGTTAGGGTTAGGGTTAGGGTTAGGGTTAGGGTTAGGGTTAGGGTTAGGGTTAGGGTTAGGGTTAGGGTTAGGGTTAGGGTTAGGGTTAGGGTTAGGGTTAGGGTTAGGGTTAGGGTTAGGGTTAGGGTTAGGGTTAGGGTTAGGGTTAGGGTTAGGGTTAGGGTTAGGGTTAGGGTTAGGGTTAGGGTTAGGGTTAGGGTTAGGGTTAGGGTTAGGGTTAGGGTTAGGGTTAGGGTTAGGGTTAGGGTTAGGGTTAGGGTTAGGGTTAGGGTTAGGGTTAGGGTTAGGGTTAGGGTTAGGGTTAGGGTTAGGGTTAGGGTTAGGGTTAGGGTTAGGGTTAGGGTTAGGGTTAGGGTTAGGGTTAGGGTTAGGGTTAGGGTTAGGGTTAGGGTTAGGGTTAGGGTTAGGGTTAGGGTTAGGGTTAGGGTTAGGGTTAGGGTTAGGGTTAGGGTTAGGGTTAGGGTTAGGGTTAGGGTTAGGGTTAGGGTTAGGGTTAGGGTTAGGGTTAGGGTTAGGGTTAGGGTTAGGGTTAGGGTTAGGGTTAGGGTTAGGGTTAGGGTTAGGGTTAGGGTTAGGGTTAGGGTTAGGGTTAGGGTTAGGGTTAGGGTTAGGGTTAGGGTTAGGGTTAGGGTTAGGGTTAGGGTTAGGGTTAGGGTTAGGGTTAGGGTTAGGGTTAGGGTTAGGGTTAGGGTTAGGGTTAGGGTTAGGGTTAGGGTTAGGGTTAGGGTTAGGGTTAGGGTTAGGGTTAGGGTTAGGGTTAGGGTTAGGGTTAGGGTTAGGGTTAGGGTTAGGGTTAGGGTTAGGGTTAGGGTTAGGGTTAGGGTTAGGGTTAGGGTTAGGGTTAGGGTTAGGGTTAGGGTTAGGGTTAGGGTTAGGGTTAGGGTTAGGGTTAGGGTTAGGGTTAGGGTTAGGGTTAGGGTTAGGGTTAGGGTTAGGGTTAGGGTTAGGGTTAGGGTTAGGGTTAGGGTTAGGGTTAGGGTTAGGGTTAGGGTTAGGGTTAGGGTTAGGGTTAGGGTTAGGGTTAGGGTTAGGGTTAGGGTTAGGGTTAGGGTTAGGGTTAGGGTTAGGGTTAGGGTTAGGGTTAGGGTTAGGGTTAGGGTTAGGGTTAGGGTTAGGGTTAGGGTTAGGGTTAGGGTTAGGGTTAGGGTTAGGGTTAGGGTTAGGGTTAGGGTTAGGGTTAGGGTTAGGGTTAGGGTTAGGGTTAGGGTTAGGGTTAGGGTTAGGGTTAGGGTTAGGGTTAGGGTTAGGGTTAGGGTTAGGGTTAGGGTTAGGGTTAGGGTTAGGGTTAGGGTTAGGGTTAGGGTTAGGGTTAGGGTTAGGGTTAGGGTTAGGGTTAGGGTTAGGGTTAGGGTTAGGGTTAGGGTTAGGGTTAGGGTTAGGGTTAGGGTTAGGGTTAGGGTTAGGGTTAGGGTTAGGGTTAGGGTTAGGGTTAG
>CANUEZ040000196.1:0-5000 GCA_948099385.1 Fasciola hepatica | reverse complement strand
CAACAGATTCCTGTCCGCAGCACACATCGAGTACGCGACAAATCCTGTCGCAGCCAGAAGATATTGCCAAAAAATTGATACAAGAATTGACGGCCCGTGGACTAATATTGCAACCACAACAACGACGAAGAAAAAAAGACGCAATACAGAGGACGACATTAATCAGATTATACAGGAATATCGAGCGGGGAATACTTTACAATCCGTCGCCCTTAACCATACACTCATATTCACCAAGCACTTCAACAACATACTGCGCACCATCGACCTCATCTTCCATAGTGAAGAGAGACAACAGAAGACGGAAGTCTGGTGGATTTGGGGGCCTACGGGCATCGGCAAGACAACTACTGCTAAGAATCAAGCAAAGGATGGTACCATATACTGGAAAAATAACACCATATGGTGGGATTACTACCGACAGGAAGATACCGTCATAATTGATGACTACGATGGCGAGTGGGGAATCGCTTACCTACTACGACTATGTGACAGATACCCTTTCATGGTTCAATGTAAAGGAGGAACCAAACATTTCAACTCAAAGAATTTAATTTTTACATCAAACAATCCAATAGAACAGTACTACGGATTCTACACCTCCCAGTTACCGGCATTACTAAGAAGAATTGAACACGTGATACATATGGAATAAAGATTTCTGTATTTCTCATAATACAATTTTTCATTATAACTTTAAACCGTGTTCTTTTCACATAATCATATTATGGGACTGGTTAAGCAATTTTGCGGTCTCGGAATTGAATGAATACAGATATATTCAGAACGCCACACCGATTAGTCTTCGATTTGAAGTCATCCGTAAGATTTACTAGTTTACAGAATAATCCATAGTGAGGCTTAGAAGTATCTGACAACCACGGATTACGTTGCGCAGGAACACCATCCTGACCACTATCGACCCAAAGAGTACGTCGATTCAATTCAAAATCCTTTGTAACCAACAATTCACGATAACGACTCTTCAGACGTAATTGATTAGCACTGACGTCTGCGTTGAACTCATTCGCAGTAGCCACAGGAATAATACCAAGACGTACACAAGCTTCATCCAACTTAGCAAACTGAGCATAACCACCTCGAACATCCGATCGATACAATACTTTAATACCAGAAATACGATACGAACGATACAACTCAAACATCCGTTTAGCTTGCTCAAAGTCATCCAAACGAGTTGAAATAACAAAAGCCTCCGTATCCACCGACACAACCTTCGTGAAAAGAAATTTATGACACACATATCGAGAACACCGCTTATACAACATTCGACAATATCCATTTCCATTGCCACACCGACCATAACAACGACAGGAACCGTTTCCTCTATAGAAAAACCGTTTCCACCGACGTGGACGCCATCGACGAATTCGAAGAGTCCGACGCTTCCAAAACCACGGGTACTGACGACTCGGACGAACAATATTCATTTAGAAATTGATAACAAAAATCACGAGTTACAGTCAAACGATCAATGGTACGTTGAATTTCACTAATCGCCGAACGCAATCGAGGTCCGTTATCCCCGCAACAAATCTTTATGGGTATACCTTGTAGATGCTCTTCCCAACGACGCAAAACTGGTTCAACACTGCTATACAAATTCCGAATCTTAGGCCAAGCCAAACAACCTTCGTGAACCATCAGACAGTACACATTAAAAGTGATTCATCACAAACACTCATTTATATACTTTTTAGCATTCACGAACACAAAAAAATTGAAACAGTATTTCATTTAAACAAATGAAACCATTTGCAACCTTTAAAAACATAAAAAAAACCGAAGGAATGCAAAAAACCCACTTGGCACAGGCACAACTTTTTTTTGTGCCATGAAAACCAAATACTCGATTCTGATTGGTCAGTTGCCAAATATGGCAACCGCTAGACCAATCAGATTGCAGAACGGGCTGGCACAGGGCACAGCCGTTTTTCTGTAATAGTATATACAAGAAAAACGGCTGGCATGGCGAGGATGTTGAACGACCGTACGTTTTAGGGTTAGGGTTAGGGTTAGGGTTAGGGTTAGGGTTAGGGTTAGGGTTAGGGTTAGGGTTAGGGTTAGGGTTAGGGTTAGGGTTAGGGTTAGGGTTAGGGTTAGGGTTAGGGTTAGGGTTAGGGTTAGGGTTAGGGTTAGGGTTAGCGTTAGGGTTAGGGTTAGGGTTAGGGTTAGGGTTAGGGTTAGGGTTAGGGTTAGGGTTAGGGTTAGGGTTAGGGTTAGGGTTAGGGTTAGGGTTAGGGTTACGGTTAGGGTTAGGGTTAGGGTTAGGGTTAGGGTTAGGGTTAGGGGTTAGGGTTAGGGTTAGGGTTAGGGTTAGGGTTAGGGTTAGTGTTAGGGTTAGGGTTAGGGTTAGGGTTAGGGTTAGGGTTAGGGTTAGGGTTAGGGTTAGGGTTAGGGTTAGGGTTAGGGTTAGGGTTAGGGTTAGGGTTAGGGTTAGGGTTAGGGTTAGGGTTAGGGTTACGGTTAGGGTTAGGGTTAGGGTTAGGGTTAGGGTTAGGGTTAGGGTTAGGGTTAGGGTTAGGGTTAGGGTTAGGGTTAGGGTTAGGGTTAGGGTTAGGGTTAGGGTTAGGGTGAACCTTTACGTGCGTTCACAAATTCGTTCAATAATAAACAACACACAAACATGTACAAATTAACAAATGAATAAACACATTTTTATAAAAAAAAAAAAACCAAAAAAAACCCCTAAAACCTTAGGATCATATTCAGTAGTTAATTACATTTTTATAAATAAATCCAAAAAAAAAAATATAACGAACGCCTAAACCCTTAGGATCATATTCAGTAGTTACTTAAAAATTTAAAAAAAACCCAAAAAAAAAACATTAATAATAAACGCCTAAACCCTTAACTTCTTAATACACTACATCCCTAATGGAACATACGAAAACCAACGCCTAAACCCTTAAGCCATTAACACAATGTCTGAACCATACACCGTGGGAAGTAAATCCCTTAAACCATAACACGTGCCGTCATCCATCGCGCAGTCACACGATCCTAAAACCCTGGGAATTTTTGAATCCATGCACGCACACAAATATAAACGAGGGGGGTGGAGGTTCCCTAACTAAAACATACGAATTTCAAATACATGAAAGTTCAAATGTCACCAATAGCAACCATAACAGACCTATATAACACGCAACCTAACCCGAGATTAATCACACGCAACCTCTGCGTAGAACGCTACGGGCAACCTATGTCACAGAATCCACCTCGAGAAAGGAGATACCGCCACTTCTTGTGCACATACAATAATCCGACGGAAACACCGGAGGAATTACAAGAATTACTTCAAAGGAACAACTGCAAGTATGTCTTCCAACTTGAAAGAGGACAATCTGGAACAAACCACTACCAAATATACCTACAAAGAAAACAACCTACAACCTGTAGGTTCATCAACAGATTCCTGTCCGCAGCACACATCGAGTACGCGACAAATCCTGTCGCAGCCAGAAGATATTGCCAAAAAATTGATACAAGAATTGACGGCCCGTGGACTAATATTGCAACCACAACAACGACGAAGAAAAAAAGACGCAATACAGAGGACGACATTAATCAGATTATACAGGAATATCGAGCGGGGAATACTTTACAATCCGTCGCCCTTAACCATACACTCATATTCACCAAGCACTTCAACAACATACTGCGCACCATCGACCTCATCTTCCATAGTGAAGAGAGACAACAGAAGACGGAAGTCTGGTGGATTTGGGGGCCTACGGGCATCGGCAAGACAACTACTGCTAAGAATCAAGCAAAGGATGGTACCATATACTGGAAAAATAACACCATATGGTGGGATTACTACCGACAGGAAGATACCGTCATAATTGATGACTACGATGGCGAGTGGGGAATCGCTTACCTACTACGACTATGTGACAGATACCCTTTCATGGTTCAATGTAAAGGAGGAACCAAACATTTCAACTCAAAGAATTTAATTTTTACATCAAACAATCCAATAGAACAGTACTACGGATTCTACACCTCCCAGTTACCGGCATTACTAAGAAGAATTGAACACGTGATACATATGGAATAAAGATTTCTGTATTTCTCATAATACAATTTTTCATTATAACTTTAAACCGTGTTCTTTTCACATAATCATATTATGGGACTGGTTAAGCAATTTTGCGGTCTCGGAATTGAATGAATACAGATATATTCAGAACGCCACACCGATTAGTCTTCGATTTGAAGTCATCCGTAAGATTTACTAGTTTACAGAATAATCCATAGTGAGGCTTAGAAGTATCTGACAACCACGGATTACGTTGCGCAGGAACACCATCCTGACCACTATCGACCCAAAGAGTACGTCGATTCAATTCAAAATCCTTTGTAACCAACAATTCACGATAACGACTCTTCAGACGTAATTGATTAGCACTGACGTCTGCGTTGAACTCATTCGCAGTAGCCACAGGAATAATACCAAGACGTACACAAGCTTCATCCAACTTAGCAAACTGAGCATAACCACCTCGAACATCCGATCGATACAATACTTTAATACCAGAAATACGATACGAACGATACAACTCAAACATCCGTTTAGCTTGCTCAAAGTCATCCAAACGAGTTGAAATAACAAAAGCCTCCGTATCCACCGACACAACCTTCGTGAAAAGAAATTTATGACACACATATCGAGAACACCGCTTATACAACATTCGACAATATCCATTTCCATTGCCACACCGACCATAACAACGACAGGAACCGTTTCCTCTATAGAAAAACCGTTTCCACCGACGTGGACGCCATCGACGAATTCGAAGAGTCCGACGCTTCCAAAACCACGGGTACTGACGACTCGGACGAACAATATTCATTTAGAAATTGATAACAAAAATCACGAGTTACAGTCAAACGATCAATGGTACGTTGAATTTCACTAATCGCCGAACGCAATCGAGGTCCGTTATCCCCGCAACAAATCTTTATGGGTATAC